>JAUCBJ010007567.1:0-48562 GCA_032718475.1 Nemertoderma westbladi
GCGTGGGCGTTGATTTCGACCTATCCCAGAGCTACTGAACTGAATTTCCTATCTCTATGCTCATCCTCTGTGTTGAACGGGGCTTCGTGGAATAAGGGTAGTTGGTATCCTCGTATAGTTATTCTAGTCATATGATTCTTCATATGATTCTGTTGTTATGTTCCCATTTTTCGCCATAACACCGGCTTTTGGGAAGAACTCCAGTAAAACTGCTTAAATTATCGAAAGTACAACTGTTACCCCGGCGGTCTTAACTTACCTAAATCACTTAATTTAACTGCACTAATCATATTGTTTGTACTGTTATTTACCGTCAGTTATTAATTGTATCTATTTGTTGATGAAATATTGCCCTTTGGAGAATACGGATAAATCACCCAAATTTCCCAATTTTCTTGATACACTACAGGTTAGAGAGACAGGCTATATATAACAATTGCGATTTATATTAATGTGGTGTGTATTGAATCTAATGTTATTTAGCAGACCCTACATGAGTCAATTACTGCTCTCTTTATGTGTGATCAAATATATTGACGGTCGGCAGAATAGTGTGCATGATTGTGATTGGTAACAAAGTATTTCCCAAAGAATACGCCTTATACTTTAATCATAAGCGGTATCGTTGCGTTTAGTATAAGTCCTAGTTCTGTTTAAATAGATAGAGCGCCACGTCCTAAAGGAACTGTTAATATTTCCCGAAAGCCAATAATATCTGTCAGAAATTAATTATTAACGATCTATCGAATAATACAGTAGGTTTACACTGCAACCTTACACTGCAATAATAAAATTTAAGCATCCGAATTCAGCCTCCCGGGTGTAGATCCATCGGGTGAATGATCGCGCATGGGCTGACTTCGGCTAATGTTTTGTGTATTAGCATAAAATATTGTCGTATGCTAAAGGTGTTTTAATTAACTAAAAGACATATAAATTTTGGCAGGTTAAACTGCTAAAGGTCTTCAAAAGCGCGAACAACTACTACTAGGTCAAGCAACTCGGACAGTGGAAATGAGATCCTTCCAGGCTTCCCGATTCTCCATACAGATTCTCAAAAGAAGCCAGCGCCTTGACAACCTTCCTCACCCCCTGTGGAAGATACCAATATCTACGGATCCAATGGGCCTATCAAGCGCAGGGGACGAACATGATTCTAGAGGTGATGATGCCTTAGATGGTATGGATAACATTAAAAAGGTCGTGGAAGATATTATCATATATGACTCAAATGAATCAGATCATGAACAGCACGTCCGTTCTATATTGAAACGCCTTAAGGAAACAGTAATTACCCTTAACAAACGGAAATTTGTATACTGAGAACCACAGGTCGAATGGTGTGGTTTCCTAATCAATGGAGACGGGTACACAGTAAACCGAACACTTACATATGCGCTCCGCAGATTCCCAGAACCAAAGTCATCAACAGACATAAGGTCATTCTGCGGTCTAATACAGCAGCTTCATTTACCACTGAATTAGCACAGCCACTAACAGCATTGACATCTACTAAAACACCATTCCTGTGGGAAGCAGATCAAAAAAACGCATTCAAATCTATAATTGATTTTCTCGTATCACCAAGGGTTCTTACTAATTATCGCCCAGGAGCATCATTGCGTTTAGAAACTGACGCCGCCCAAACTAAAGGATTAGGATTTGCTTTGTGGCAAGAAGAGGGGGGCGACAAGTGGAAGCTCTTACAATGTGGATCAAGGACACTAACTGCAACAGAAATCCGATATTCAGCCACTGAAGTGGAACTACTCGGTGTTGTGTGGGCAATACACAAATGTAAAATGTTCCTCCAAGGCACTACATTCGACTTAGTAGTAGACCATAAACCATTAGTTGCTATTATAAACGGTAAAACTTTAGACCAAATTAAAACGCCTAGAATAATTCGTCTCAAAGAGAAATTAGCTAACTTCCGACCGAGAGCAATCTGGAGGCAGGGGATAGCGCATACAGTAGTAGATGTTCTGTCCAGACACCCCATTGTACACCCAACTATTGATGATGACTACTTGGATACTGACGACATCGAAGAAATGGTGAACACGGTTGTCGGCAACTCGTCAGCAAAAATTAACGCAATACTAGCTACCGACCCTGCTGACAATAGAGCGGAAACCAAAAGTCAGATCAGCAATAACTCAATAAAAATAAACACCATCGATATGGCGTGGCAAAAGGTAAAGAAAAGTGCTGCAGGTGATGCCACATACTGTGAATTATTGAAAATTGTAAAAAATGGGTTTCCTCAAAATAAACACCTCGTTTCTATTAATTGTCGCCCATATTGGATTTATCGTAATGCACTTTCGGCATTCGACGGCATTGTCATGTATGGTGAAGAACGTATAGTCATACCAGAAACCATGAGAAAAGACATATTACTCGGATTACACGCAGCCCATCAGGGCAGAGATCGGACACTCAGGAGAGCTAGGCAATGTGTTTTTTGGCCTGGAATTACAAACGATGTCGCAACAATGGTCGCCAGCTGCAACGATTGCGAATTGAATAAATCCAGTAACCACAAAGAACCCCTAATGTCAGATAACAAAGCCAGCCGCTCAGGTGAAGCAATATCTGCAGATTTGTTTAGCTACGCCGCCAAATCATTTCTCGTCATAGTCGATAAATATTCAGGGTGGATCGATGTGTTTGATTGTGGACACGGTGGAGTTGACACATTCACAGTTCTCAAGAAATTTCGCATTTGGCTCGCATATATGGGTGTGCCAATTCGAGCTACCACGGACGGGGGACCGCAGTTCAGGACCAACTTTGGAAATTTCTGCAAAGAGTGGGGTATTCATCATGACCCATCCTCCCCATATAATCACGAAGCAAATGGTTATGCAGAGTCCGCGGTAAGAACTATAAAGGACATCATAAAGAAAACATCCCCAAATGGCGACATTACAACTAATCGTTTCGCCAACGCTTTATTGGAATTAAGAAATACCCCACGCTCAGATGGACTCAGTCCAGCACAACGTGTAGTTGGTAGACAAATCAAAGGTCAGTTACCAGTTCCAGAAAGAGCTCTCAAAAGAACCTGTGAAGATACGTTTGCTGTCGCTGACAAGAAGGTAGACGAAATTCGCTCGAACTCGAAGGAGTACTATGACAGGGGAAGCCGAAATTTAAAGAATTTCCCAGAAGGAACACGCGTGAGAATACAAAACCCCCAGACTAAGCGCTGGGAGTTATTTGGAACTATCGTCCGTAGCGTCGGAAGGGGACGGGCCTATTCAATCCAGGCTGACAATGGCAGACTCTATTGGAGAAACAGACGCTTCCTCCGAAAATTAACCAACAAAAATATTTCGGCACGATCCGTAGATGACATAGAGACAAGCCTAAAGACGAACGAAAACGAAGGTAACGATAATGAGTGGATTACAGTGCGTCGAAGTAAACGTTCACGGAATATCCCGGATAGACTGACATATACTCATTTGAATTGACTGACTATTTCCCACTAAACTCATTGTTGGGGTAAAGGGGGGCATGGTATAGTATCAACTAACTCATATAACATATAATTTATCTGGTGGTGGTGTAACGTTTAACATTATATAATATATTTGTCATTTGTTGAGATAAAAATAATGTTTAAGATTAAAACAATAAACTACGTATTATAACCAAACTATACTAATTGTGTCAAGTACAATGCACACATCTCCAACCAGACACTATATAACATTGGAGGTGTCTCATTGGTTCCCCAAAGCTTGACACTAGAACAAAATCGCCTCCGCTTTGCAGGACATTGCTTTCGCCGTGAGGACCAGCCAATGCATAATCTTGTGCTTTGGCAGCCTCATGGAGTGAATAAGTATGGTGGACAGCCCATGACTTTCTTGAGACGCATCTTAAAGGACACTGGCCTTAAAGATGCAGATGATCTAGCAAATGTCATGGGTGATAGGGAGTTGTGGCGGTGCAATTTGTAGTCTAATAGTCTAGTAAAGGTTGAATAAGCGCATTGCACAAAATACGCTGTAGTCTAGGAGAAAATAGATTCTGTAGAGGAACTTCAACCGCGAGTTTGCTTTTTTCACTATTTCGTTATCATGCATGCCTTCGCCATTGAGTAAGACTCTCATTTACCCATGGGTTCTGGCGCATCGTAAAGAGTCATTAGGTCCCTTAGGTCCCATGCAGATTAAGATCCCACCTAGGTGTTGTAGTGGTTCCATTTAATTCACATCTATGAGGTCGTGGGTTTAACCCACGCATTGGCCAAGGCAGTTTTCGTTTCGACACGAATGCTTTAAAGGTGCCAGCCAGGGCGCATCTCTGCCTTGCATCCTTCAGTGGTAGGAAAATGAGTATTGGAGTTTCCTCTGGGGAGTAGAGTTCTGGGGTGACCGCACTGGAAATAAGTCGTCAGACTTTGTGGAAGTCAGCCGAAGTGAACTTACTTCACTTAAGAAGGCGGGATATAAAGGTTGATAATCTGGATTATATCCGCTAATGTTGTGTCGAGATTATCCGTATTGACGAATCTGCCACTGTAATCGGACAGTTTGGACATTTGAGACTAAACGCGGTATCTTAACGAAGTGAGTGAGTAGCGTTAAGTAGATATTATTAAGTAGAACAGGAGTACCACCATCATACAAATCTACAAAAAAATTCAAAACAATATTTATAACGAAAATAAAAACAGATAAAAATGCAGTTTACATTTTGGTCCTTATAATGATGTCTAACCATGATTCTACTACTACTACTAGGTCGAGCGAACTCGGACAGTGGAAATGAGATCCTTCCAGGCTTCCGATTCTCCATAGTTGTCGCAATTTCGTTTCTCCCAAGTTCAGTATCCCTTTCAAGTTGATCTATATATGTTATGGCAGGTCGTCCACGACTACGCTTTCCATGAGTTGGTTGCCAGAGAAGTAGATCTGGTATGACCTCGTCTTTACTTCGCCAGCAGTGCCCACTGAATCTTAATCTGCGTTCACGGAGGGTGGTTGATACAGGTGGTATTGTACCATAAAGCTCGGCGTTTGTCATGTGTTGTCTCCAGCTGATGTTTAGGGCTGCCCTTAGTAGTCTTGTGTAGCAACCATCAATTTGTTGTTCAAGTGATTTAGTCAGTGTCCAGGTCTCACCCCCGTATAAAAATATACTTTCCACTGTGGCTCGAAAGAACTTAGTCTTCAGGTGCCTGGAGAGATATGATTTCCAGATGGTATCCATTTTTGATAGAGCTACCCAAGCCTTTGCTTTCCTAACTTCTATGTCCTTTTTGCTACTCTCTATCCATGATCCAAGGTACTGGAAGTCATCGACCTTCCTTAGTTGATTAATATCAATGGTTGTCAAGTTTCCTTCAACATTAAAGGTCATGAATTCGGTCTTGGTAGCATTTATATGCAATCCAACCTCCTTAGCAGCCCTCTCCACTTTATTTAGTAGAAGCTGTGCATCTGCTAGCGTATTAGAGAGCAGGGCGATGTCATCCGCAAAGTCGGTGTCCGTGACTGTAGTTGCCGGATCTACTACTTCTGCGTTCTTGAAGTGTGAATCCCAGATCTTCACCCTTTGTGGCCGTCCTCATTGCGTAATCCAGCACAATTACAAATAGTATGGGCGGAAAAGCCAACCAACCACCAAGGTTAAGGCTGAATCACCAGCCGATCGCCTCAATGGTTGGAAAGCCCATTTTGAAAAGCTCCTCAATAATGACAGGGTATTGCCTGATAACTTTATAGAAGTAAAAGTGTCTGAGTCTGTACTCCCAGATATTCCCATTGGCGATATCTCCTTTGCAGAAGTGAAGGCTGCTGCAAAGTGCATTAAGACCAATCGTGCCAGTGGAGTAGATGGTGTTCCCCCTGAGGTCTTTAAAATACCTGAGTGTTTAAAGCTCATCTATCCCATCATAGTAGACATGTACCGAACAACAAGAGTCCCACAAGAAATGAAAACAAATAAGTTGGTGCCAGTTCCCAAGAAGGGCAACCTAACACTATGGTTCTTTTCGGGGAATCTCATTGATCTCGATTGCTGCAAAGCTATACAATAGGATTCTATTAAATCGCATCAGGGATCCCATTGAGAGACTGCTCCGTGGAAATCAGAATGGGTTCCGTAAAGGTCGTGGGACCATGGAGCCCATTTTGGCACTTAGAAGGATAATTGAAGAATTATCAAAAAAGAAAGACAGGCATCTGGCTGTTATCTTTGTTGACTTCTTCAAGGCCTTTGATTCAGTCTCTCGCTCACGTATGTTCAGCATACTTTCATTATATGGGATTCCTGATGAAATTATTGCAGCAATCAGATCAGTATACGATGGTTCGACAACATTTGTGTCTACTGTTGACGGTGACACAGAACCATTTGAAGTGTTATGGGGCGTCCTCCAAGGAGACACACTTGCACCATTCTTGTTCATTATTGTGGTTGACTATGTTCTACGCATGTCCTTAGATCATCATAATGATGATGGGGTGATGATAACTCCACCTACTGGCTCCAGAAGTCGAGGAAATCCTGCCAAGTACCTAACTGATCTAGACTTTGCTGATGACTTAGGAGTACTCTCAGAATCATTAGAGGGAGCCCAACGGCTCCTCAGCTCATTAGAACATGCTGCTTCTAGTGTTGGTCTTTTTATTAACTCCAGAAAGACCAAAATTCTGACCGTTAACTTTGAAAGTCCTCAGCAAGTCTCTGATCGGATGAGCATAAGCTCAAAGGATGGTATGCTTGAGCATGTGGACGACTTCTGTTACCTGGGATCATGGATCCGGAAGTCAGGTGAGGACCTTCGAATACGTAAGGGAAAGGCATGGGCAGCCTTGAATAGGCTTTCCAAGATTTGGAAATCACCGAGAATTAATCGGAAACTTAAGGTCCGATTATTTAGAGCAGCAGTAGTTCCAGTACTCCTCTACGGGAGTCCATGCTGGGCTCTAACTGCTGATGACACCAAATCTCTGGATGGCACATTCACAAGAATGCTACGCCGGGTTCATTGTGTCAAGTACAATGCACACATCTCCAACCAGACACTATATAACATTGGAGGTGTCTCATTGGTTCCCCCAAGCTTGACACTAGAACAAAATCGCCTCCGCTTTGCAGGACATTGCTTTCGCCGTGAGGACCAGCCAGTGCATAATCTTGTACTTTGGCAGCCTCATGGAGTGAATAAGCATGGTGGACAGCCCATGACTTTCTTGAGACGCATCTTAAAGGACACTGGCCTTAAAGATGCGGATGATCTAGCAAATGTCATGGGTGATAGGGAGTTGTGGCGGTGCAATTTTGTTGACAAGCCGGCACAGCACTCTTAAAAATGCAGCTGCAATGCAGCATGCCGATCCTAGTAGTAGTAGTCATTGCGTAATCCAGCACAATTACAAATAGTAATGGTGCTAATGTGTCACCTTGCAGTACGCCAGCCAGGATTGAGAAAAACTCAGTTTCACCATCTGGTGAGAGTACCTGCGCTTCTGTGTCACAATATAACAATCCAATGCCAGCAACAATTACTTCTGGTATTCCATAAGCTCTCAGGATTTCAAGCATTTTACCTCTATGGATGGAGTCGAATGCCTTCTTGAAGTCCACAAAAGTCATGACTGCGGGGAGA
The DNA here is from genome assembly GCA_032718475.1 of Nemertoderma westbladi. Lineage (NCBI taxonomy): Eukaryota > Metazoa > Xenacoelomorpha > Nemertodermatida > Nemertodermatidae > Nemertoderma > Nemertoderma westbladi. The sequence goes on from JAUCBJ010007567.1 coordinate 7,634, forward strand.
TTCTTTGACTTAATTCCTTCAATCAGTCTCCGTAGTGCAAGTATCTGAGCTATTGTTGATCTACTTGGTCGAAATCCGTTTTGGCTCTTACGCAGTAGTTTCTCTATGTGAGGCCTAATCCTATATAGAATCATTTTATTGTATATTTTGGCAGCTACCACAAGCAGACAGATCCCACGATAGTTTGTTGGTATGCCGAGGTCTCCTTTCTTGGGGAGAGGCTTTAGTTTACCTTTAGTCCAAATTGGTGGTGGCTTTTCCCCTTTTAACATCCGGTTGCAAACATTCAATAATGGTCTATTTAGCACTCCGGTTTTCCATACCTCCGCTGGGATTTCATCTAATCCACTCGCTTTATTATTGGACATGCTTTTAATGCTTCTTTGGAGTTCGGCAGGTGTGAAGTCCCCTGTTTCTATAGGTAGTGTCTTGTCATATATTTTCCTTGTAGGGCTGACCTCGATGTTTGGTGGCTGCCCAAGCAAGTTGCTGAAGTGATTTTTCCACTTCCCAACACGTTCTTCAGGACTATCGGCTTTGAGGCGCCCCTTTGCACAACTTTTCCGACCAGATACCTCATTTACAGTTTGCCAGGTAAGTCTTGATTGTTGCTGTATGTGAGCAGTTGTAATTGCTTCAGTTTTATCCTGTATGTACTTTTCCTGGCTGATGTTGTAGGCCAATTTAGGTTGGTTCTTCTTTCTTCTCTGTTTTCTGTTCCAGTCGCCAATTTATCGACCCCAGCCTGGTGTACCACTGAGGGACGCGGTCCTTGTTGACCCGGGCGACGACCGAGCCGGTATTTCTCCTGGAGGGTTCTCATACTCATATCTTTCAGTTGCGGGAGTAAACCGCTTGTGGTCGCAACTCCTACAAGCGTCTTCGCAGTAGGTCGCCGTTGGTTGATTACCTTCCGCCGACCTTGTCAGCATGTCTAGCCGTTGGTTGATTACCTTCCGCCGACCTTGTCAGCATGTCTAGCCGTTGGTTGATTACCTTCCGCCTATCCATGGCCTACAGCCCTGCTGCCGACTGTAGGGGTCCATTTGTTACACCCTGAACCAAGTGTGCCTCCTGGGTTAGGTTACCTAACACTGGTAGAGGAGCATCCAGTATAGACAGGGCGGGGCTTGTATCATCTCTAATGCAGATGCGTATCGAGCCTTTGCCTTCAATGGTGCCCTAGGCGCTATAGCCCTCAATGACTTATTTAGTTGACGGGGCTGAACCAACCCACTCTTGATCAACTAAATAATGAATAGGCTATGCTTATCGGGCCTGCCCTACTGGGCTGGGAGCTACAGGTAGTACCACATTACTGCCATAGTGGTAGCAGGATCTGGGGACCTGACCTGACCTGACCTGACCTGACCTGACCTGACCTGACCTGACCTGACCTGACCTGACCTGAACCATGATTCAACAGAATTAAAAGTATCTTAAATTACCTCATGGCAACAGTAGGACCCAATACTACATGACCTAATACAGTAGGACCCAATACTACATGACCTAATACAGTAGGACCCAATACTACATGACCTAATACAGTAGGACCCAATACTACATGACCTAATACAGTAGGACCCAATACTACATGACCTAATACAGTAGGACCCAATACTACATGACCTAATACAGTAGGACCCAATACTACATGACCTAATGCCAAGGACCTAACGGTAATGCAGATAGAAAATTCTGGGGATATATCGTAAAATTGTATTATGAAAACTCTTAGAAATAATTTTATTATCATAACTCATTATTAATTAATACTGTATGAGGCATGGGTATAAAATTAATTATTCAATTAATAATTAATTATAATAATTATTAATATTAATTATTATATTAATAATTAATTATTAATAATTATGAATAATTCCATTAATGTAATTATTCCATTAACTTAAAATAAATTCCACACGATAATCACTTTCATCTTACTAACTTACATTAATTACTTATTTGATTAAATTGATTGTTAGAAATCGTTAATTAAAATAATTATAAAGAATGACTCCTGGAATGTTAAAAAATATGATAATTAATAATGAAATAAAGCATAATAATTAAATAAAGCATACATAAAGTGCTGAATTATTGAATATAGATAATTCAATATTTTGTTATTGTCTGAGTTCAGCTCTGCGTAAGTCCGTAAGTACGATATATCAAACACAATATAATATTATATAATAACTATATCTACTGTAGTTAGTAACGGCTCTGGCTAATCATAACTGTTTGTTACTATTAATATTATTATTATTAAGTAAAGCTAATCTAAGTAATGATAAGAGTTATTGATAGATGAACTCATTAAGTTCGCACGGTAATCTAAGTAATGATAAGAGTTATTGATAGATGAACTCATTAAGTTCGCACGGTAATCTAAGTAATGATAAGAGTTATTGATAGATGAACTCATTAAGTTCGCACGGTAATCTAAGTAATGATAAGAGTTATTGATAGATGAACTCATTAAGTTCGCACGGTAATCTAAGTAATGATAAGAGTTATTGATAGATGAACTCATTAAGTTCGCACGGTAATCTAAGTAATGATAAGAGTTATTGATAGATGAACTCATTAAGTTCGCACGGTAATCTAAGTAATGATAAGAGTTATTGATAGATGAACTCATTAAGTTCGCACGGTAATCTAAGTAATGATAAGAGTTATTGATAGATGAACTCATTAAGTTCGCACGGTAATCTAAGTAATGATAAGAGTTATTGATAGATGAACTCATTAAGTTCGCACGGTAATCTAAGTAATGATAAGAGTTATTGATAGATGAACTCATTAAGTTCGCACGGTAATCTAAGTAATGATAAGAGTTATTGATAGATGAACTCATTAAGTTCGCACGGTAATCTAAGTAATGATAAGAGTTATTGATAGATGAACTCATTAAGTTCGCACGGTAATCTAATACAGCAGCAGGTGGGATAATATCTCTCAATTAATTCATGATGATAGCAAATTCAAGGGCACATTTACATAGTTCGGAGAATGGGGAACGCTGCCAGTAGTTTTATATCGGATGTCGTTGATACGGTGAGAAGGCTGACTGCTGGATCGAGAGATAACGGCGGCAGAATGTCGGCGACGTGGGGCGGGACTCCCTCGACTGGCGGGATCCTGGCGGTTAGCGTATGCAGCGGCGTTGTAGGCGGTGGGAAGCTCGGCGACAACGTCGCAACGGTTGGACTCACTGTCAACCCGTTGCAGTTTATCCACCAGGTTGGCTTCCACCAAGGATTTTTTGCTTCCGCGCGGTTTTACTGCGCGCCCCGCGTAGTATATAGTGGGATGGCTGGTTGCCCTTGGTGGCGAACTTCTAGTTATGTTAAATTGACTTTCAATCTCCCCTAATCGTAACTCTATTGGGCCCAACAACTTCTTAACTTCTTCCAGAACCCGCTTCCGGATGTTGGAGACGGCCAACAGTTCTTCAGCCTCCTCAATGCTGCTCGTTTGTCTGAAAGCAAAATACATTTCCTTATAAGGGCATATTTTTTTTTGCATGCATCGCATATATAGTTTATTACTAAGATACTGAAGTAGTGCCATTCCCATACATACATAAGTTAAGGTATATCAAACAGACAGACAGATAGTTCTAGTTGTGCAAGGAAATAAATATAAATGTACGGAAAATAAAAAGTTATTATGAATAATAAATAACTTGGTACTAACTTGGTCGAACAACCGTTTTTGCTATTGAATAAGGGTTTGACATGTTTGTTTAAAACTGTTGAAAGTAATCTACTAAAAACTACAGAACATGCAAAGCTATACAATAGAGATGTGAGGATTTACTGGTTCAGAAATCGATAAGCGACACAGTAATACACGAACCGTAAACGCGGTGCACGGATATACCTGGTTACTCGATTTTTCAGCATTTCATCGGCTATGTGAGTTTGGCCGGAACCATTCAAGGCGTTGCAGAAGGCTGCCAACGAATTGCTTGGACCACTCCGTAACATGTGGTTTATAAGAACACTGGCCTTCCCATTGGTTGTCCTCTCCGACTCTATTAACTCAGCTACACTGTCTGTAATAACTCTAAAATATGATAAATAAAACGATATGTTAGCCAGTTTTCATTAATTATATTATATAAAAATGGTTTAATTATGTTTATTAGATATTACAGATAAATAAATAATATGTATATATACAGTAAAAAAGCTCATTTATTATTATTAATATTAAAATACCGAATGCATTTCGCGTTGGCTCTTCAGCGGTAAAAATATTGTGTAGCTTTCTTACTGTTCAAAGGGTGTAGTTATATATGTCTCCTTTCTTTCAGTGGGACCAAAAATGTGGAATTCCCCCAAATTGAGTTTGAATGGTATAATGTACTTCTTTGTTGCTGTGGGCGTAGAGGTGTTGGGTAGTTTCACAATATTATCTCAGTTGAGTAACAATGGGGCGGGCCTAGGCGGGCCTTTGTGTCGTTGTGTTATGCCCTATGCATTAGCAATTTAATGAGGGTCTAAACAGTTTGATAAAATGGTCCTCGTAGATCAATAGCAAAGGTAAATCGTCAGAAGGACATTGGAAAAATGGAGTTATTACATTTTTGGTCCCACTGAAAGAAAGGAGACATATATAACTACACGAAGTGGGGCCTTCGCGCAGCACGTGACTTAAATTTAATTTAAGTACTAATTCGAAAGTATTACTGTATTAGCAAATTTTAAGCAGATTTCGCCTAATCACTTTTTACCTCTTTCATTTCTATTCAGACATTTCTGACTCTAGCGGTATAGTGAGAACTGAAGATGGATTAGGGTCTCCAGCCCCACAAAGACACAGCCTATGGATGAATAGTACATACGTACATCGGCCAAGTTTCATCTTGAATAACGGATAACGAAATGAGAGACGGATCTCACTTTCAGAAATTTCGCCCTCTAGCGGCAGACTGGAGGACTCCAGACCGTTTACTGCCCACCAAAGACTCAGGCCGACTTCTACTACATATCTGCTACGTTTCAGCTTGAACGGATCATAAATAACGAGATGGGAGAAAGATTTCACTTTCAAACATTTCGCCCTCTAGCGGCAGACTGAAGAACTGCACACGGATTAGCCTTCAATTCAATTCAATTCAATTCCTTCTTTCAAAGTCACAGCTAATGGTCTAGTACATATCTGCCAAATTTCAGCATAAATGGATTAAAAGCAAAGAAATGGGAGGACATTTAACGTTTAGACATGTGGCCCTCTAGCAGGAGACTATTGCTCTGATGGTGTCTGAAAGTCTCTCAAACGTCTCAACTTTTGATCATATTGATGCCTACAAATTTTCAACTTGGCAGCTTTAAATTCGACAAAGTTATAAGCATGTCAATATCATAACGACGACAACGATTTCACTTTCAGACATTTGGCCCTCCAGCGGCAGACTGGAGAACTGCAGATGGATTCGCCTCCCTTGAAAGTCACAGCTAATGGTCTAATACATATCTGCCAAGTTTCAGCTTAAACGGATTAAAAGCAAAGAAATGGGAGGGCATTTAATGTTTAGACATGTGGCCCTCTAGCGGGAGACCATTACACTGATGGCGTCTGAAAGTCTCTCAAAAATCTCAACTTTAGCTCATATTGATACCTACAAATTTTCAACTTGGCAGCTTTAAATCCGACAAAGTTATTAGCATGTCAAAATCGTAACGACGACAACGATTTCACTTTCAGACCTTTGGCCCTCTAGCGGCAGACTGTAGAACTGCAGATGGATTCGCCTCCTTTGAAAGTCACAGCTAATGGTCTAATACATATCTGCCAAGTTTCAGCTTAAACGGATTAAAAGCAAAGAAATGGGAGGGCATTTAATGTTTAGACATGTGGCCCTCTAGCGGGAGACCATTGCACTGATGGTGTCTGAAAGTCTCTCAAAAATCTCAACTTTTGCTCATATTGATACCTACAAATTTTCAACTTGGCAGCTTTAAATCCGACAAAGTTATTAGCATGTCAAAATCGTAACGACGACGACGACGACAACGACGACGACGACGATGACGACGACGACAACTATTTGCATAAATTGACCCACCCCCTAACAGTGTCAATTCGCTAAGGCTCCGCCAACTTCGTGGCTCGCCCCACACCCTTTGAACAGTAAAAAGCTACACAATATTTTTACCGCTGAAGAGCCAACGCGAAATGCATTCGGTATTTTAATATTAATAATAATAAATGAGCTTTTTTACTGTATATATACATATTATTTATTTATCTGTAATATCTAATAAACATAATTAAACCATTTTTATATAATATAATTAATGAAAAAAGACCTACCGGCATATATAATCAAATCGAATAATACTGCTGTACTTATACGGAAGTAGGTACCGGTCCGGATGATCAGGCATTCAGGCCTACTGGTTACCGGTCGACCGATACTTTCGACTTTATTGCTTACTGCAATAAAGAAGCTATATCCTTTAATGTTCGCGCTTTCAGACCTTTGGCAGTTTAACCCGCCAAATTAGAATGTCTTCTAGATAATAAATCGCTTTTTAGTCTATGACAAGTATTTGATTCACTACACTAGTCGAAACCAATCCGTGCGCGACCATTCACCCGCTGGATATTCCCGGGAGATTGGGTTCGACGGTTTAATTTTTTATTGCTATGTAAGCCTAATGTATTATTCGACTGACAGTATTATATAATCTCTGACAATATTATTCACCTTCGGTAATATTAACAGTTCCTTTAGGACGTGGCGCTTTATCTACATAAACAGAGTTATGACTTAAACTACTCACAACGATATGGCTTAATTATAATTCACATATATGGCGCATTCTTTAGGAATTGCTTCTTTAACAGACTCACTCATACACTATGCTGCACAATACTGCACACTAATCTGCCAATCTTCACTGATTTTAGTCACATATAAAAGGAACACAGGCTGACTCATGTAGGGTCTATCAAATAACATTAGATTCACTTCAAACCACTTTAACATAAGTCACAATCGTTATTGGTAACCTTTCTCTCTTACCTTAGGTATATCAAGAATATTGGGTTGCGGGGTTATTTATCGTTATTCCAAATATAATTATTCATCAACCATATTATGAAGAACTGACAGCAAATAGCAGTATAAAACAACAAGTCAGTACCGGTATGTCAGCAATGAGACATAGGCATGCAGGTCCGCAGTTAAAGGATATATGCCCTTTATAATTAAACCTACTAGTGTACGACTAAAAAGCAGTACAGCACAAAATACTTCCAAGCCGTTCTTTCTTTGGCTCAAGACTGAATGTAAACACTGCACATAGGCATTGCGTCATTTCTCGGAAATTTTCTGTACAAGGAGCCACAAAAACGCTCTCATTGGCTGACTGAACTGAGAGACGCCGTAGAACAAAGGAAATCAACACGTATGAATGTCAGCTGTTAACCGTAGTCATAGTAACTACTGTTCAAGAGTAGCTATCACCCTTTTGCGTCACGAATTGCCATAGAATCATAAAATATGCCTTTCACAGTACACATACGGAGGAAATAGGTCTTAGATCCTCTAAAAACACTGATACAGCAATAATACGGTCTCTTACACTTATTAAATCAACTACAGAGTATTTTAATGTAAAAGATAATAAAAATAACGGGGCAATTCAGCAAAGGCTTTTACAGAGGATGAGATTGATCAAGCGGAATTAAAGCATTTGAGATATTATCAAATGTGTGCCTTCCCTAAAGAATTCCATCTATTGTCGGCTCAACGACCAGTTCTCTATAAACCCCTTAGAAAATGGAGTCCATTAATCCATAAGGGTTTGATTTGTCATAGATCGAGAATCCAGACTGTCGACATAAACTCACAGTTTCGGTTCCCAGTGATAATCCCTAGTCACCCAATAGAATTGCAAAGAGCGATTCTATGGGATATACACAAGAGGTTGCATCACGCGGGAAAGTTACACTGTTTGTCGGCAGCGAGACAGCGATTCATTCTATTGCAGCCAAGCAGGGCAGTAGGCACTATGTACGACGCCTGTCTGGTTTGCAAGAGGGTGAACGCCAGAGCATTGGAACAGGAGATGGCTGAACTCCCGGAAGCGAGAGTGCAGGCATATGACCCACCCTTTACGAACACAGGGGTGGACTGTTTTGGTCCGATTGAAGCAAAGAGTGGACGGCTGACCCACAAGCGATGGGGTCTGCTACTGACATGTATGGCTAGTAGAGCCATACACATTGAGCGTGTGGCAGACATGTCGACCAAATCTCTGCTCCTGGCCTTAAAGAGATTTATGGCCAGGAGAGGACTAGTAAAGGCGTTCTACTCCGATAAGGGTACAAACTTTGTCGGAGGGAATAGCGAGTTGAACGCGGCTCATAAAGTAGCACAGAATAAGGAAATTTCTGCAGCACTTTTGCCGCAACGAGTAGAGTGGAGATTCAATACTCCAGAAAGTCCTTGGAGAGGAGGAAGTTGGGAGCGTTTAGTTCGCTCTGTAAAACAGGCCATTGCCAAAACGTTGCCTGTGAACAAACAACTTACCGACGACGAACTGGTTACAGCTTTCATTGAAATCGAGCATACCCTAAACTCGAGGCCGATAGCTATGTTGCCAGACGGTGTTGCATTAACGCCGAATCATTTGCTAATGCAGAGTCCAGCATTTCTTGTGCCGGCATCAGAACCCATTAGTGCCGACCTATATAGTCGTAAGAGCTGGAAAGTAACACAGTTAGTGGCGTACACATTCTGGGAATATTGGCGGGAATACTATCTTCCCACCATATCTACCAGAACAAAGTGGTACAAGACGGTTCGGAGTCTCCAAAGGGGAGATTACGTGTTGATAACCGAACCCATTGTCAAGAGAAAGTATTGGGAGACGGGAGTGATCTTGCACACACACCCAGACGTGCAAAACAAAGTGCGCACAGTCACTGTGAAAATTAGGTGCAAGTGTCCGCACCCAAAAAAGTGTAAAACTAATGGTTTACACACCTTGGACCGACCGGTCCAAGATATTGTGTTATTAGAGGAGACACGTATCGAGACGGGAGATTATAATTTGTCTCCTGCCTCAAAACTGAATTAGTGTTGGACGCAACTCACTTCGTATGCATTCCTCGTATGCAAATACAAGGAAATGCATAGGAGCGGGGTTGTGGTGATTTGCGTTGAGTTTTGTCTGGTGGGTATCAAAACAAAATTTTATTTTCAAAATTTTGGAAAATTAGAAAATTTTAAAAATTAGAAGTGAACCCAAGACAATTCCAGACGCTGTGTATAGACGCGTTTTAGAATTCGTCTATAGATAACAGTAATTTGAAAAGTCGTGAAGCCTGGAAAATAGCATTTAGAAACCATGGTGACGGCTATATTACGTAGGAGTGTAAATTGAGTTTAGCAACTTCCACAGATTGGTGCCAACAGTGCAACTAAGGTGCTAAAGGTTAGTAGCACCAGAGGCGTGCACGGACCCCACTCAGTAGTTTGCAGGATGTGTGATGTTCGATTATCAAACCTGTGGGTTTGGTATAGTCGAGTATTGTGGCTATGGTCCTTTCTAACTACTGTAGTTTAGTACGAGTAATGGGAGTAGTTTGGGCATCAAAAAGTGAGTTGGTCACGGCCAGTTTATCTCCAAAGTTTTTGCGCTATGCATGGGAATAGGTTAGAGGATAGTTAGTTAGGAAGAGACGGGATCTAGAGAGTCGAACCTGAACTGCTGGAAGGCGGGGGGGGTTCGGGAGGTCTGTCCTTCGGCGACATCTAACTGATACTCTACCCACAGTGTAGTTGGTTACGTAACGGCACTTATTGGGATATATATATGTATATACGCGTAACATAATGGAGAGGGATATTAGAGCGCAACCTCGCAGAGGATTTACTGCCAGAGAGGAGGCGGAGCTACCATTCGCGCGACCGGGATGTAAAGACTCTAACGTTTACTACCATGGGCGGTCCGTGATGGAGCTGAACGGAAAGTACAAGCCAAGTTATGATAAAGAATTACGGAGAGAAAGAATGAGAGCGTTGGGGGACCGGATGGAAGTTTTGCGGAGAGAGTATCGCACGCGGTATCCCTACGACTTTGCTTTGGACGTGTGCGACATTAGCGCAGATCCGGACGAGGAAATCGCACGACTATACCATATGAATATGTATTTACGACATGAGGAGCCTCTACCTGCAGTCCGAGACCAGTTCGACGGAATGCACCTGTATCGGAGGACTCGAGGCGAGGATCAGGAGACGCCGAAAGTCTTCAGCGTATACAAGCTCTTCTACAAGTGTGGTGAATGCATGAATAAACAGGACGTGGCGATTCCCGACCGATTAGACGAGCAACATCCGGAACCGATATTAACGCGATGTCCAGCTCACCAATTCCTTAGATATAACGAGGGAGGTTACCCGATGAGCAACCCGATGATCAGTATCGACTTCAGCGGAAAGCGACCTCCGAGACCCATTACGCCGACCGTTACGACATTAGATCCGTATACGGAGATTAAACCCTGTTCGACACCCAGTTTGATAGAGACGGCAGCGGCCATTTCGCTGTACCGAGCCTATAAGGATCTAGAGGCGCGGCGCGAAGCGGCGCGGGACTCGGGTACCAAACCCGCGGGTTTGGAGCTCTCGAGTCCCTGGACTGCGTTTACTTCACCTCACCGAGTGAGAAGCCTCACGCCTGAGCATCAGGACGACATAGACGCGTTGCGGCAGGAGGAGCGAGCGGCGAAGGCGAAGGAATTATTTGAGAACAGGATAGCGGAGTATAATAAGACCACGGATAGACATCAAGAGGAGACGAGGAGAGTGACCGGATTTGTTCCACAGGTCGTATCTCAACCCGGACCGGTGTATTATTCCGACGGCACTGAACCTGCGATATTAGTAGATCATCCGGAGTCGCGAGAAGCGATACGATTCTTGCCGATGGTAAGAATGGCGGACCATTGGAACGTCGACTGTCTACGGGAAGTTTTATGCGCGAAGTTCTTGCGTGATGTCCCAATGCAGATCACAGATTATGACACGTTGGATAAGATTGGAGCTCCGGGAAAGGAGAGTAAGCTATTCGGATGGTTGGATAAGTACATCAAGGTATGGGTCGCGGTGGCTACATTCCCAGACGACGAGGAGGTAGACCAGACGTGGCTGAGGAGGAAGGGTTCTTATACCCGATATGATGACCACAAGGCGATCGAGCGCATGTGGACCCCATCAGATGAGATTCAGCGTCAGTGGAGGAAAACGGAGGAATCACTGCAGGATTGGAGAGTGATGTTCTACGACAATGAAGGAGGGTCCCATCAGGAATGTTTGACCAGCAAGTGTATTCAAATTCGTGCGGCCGATGGTGTGACTCATGTGTTTATGCGTGTGAGGGCGGATCGAGAGAGACCGGAGCCCATCATAACGACACAATATCGGAAGGGAAAGGATCCTAGGGAACAGATTTTGGAGGTATGCAGGCGAGGAGGTATGCACGGAGCGGAGCGTATCGACGCCAGGATGTTACCCAAGAAAGTTAGAGAGGCTATTCTCAACCAAGATTACGTCAAGGTGGGATCGGGAGTCCAGAGCGATTTGGAGAGCGACTTCAACGCCATGACTGATCCGGAAGATAGATTGCCTAGACCGTTTGTCGACACCAAGCTATTGTTGCTATGGGCACAGGATATTGGAATTTATAGGGAGTATCCCAACTCTGCCAAGACTGGTATGGGCTTTATAGCACACTTGTTGTATAATTGGGACTTTAAGTTAAAGACGCAAAAGAAGTATGAGGAGGCGTACGGCGAATACAACACGCCACCGGGAGCGGAGTTCAAATCCCACTTCAAGCGGCAAGCGTTAGTGTATTGGAACATTTGCGCGCCACCCCGTGCGTCGCTACAATATTATTTGGTGCTTGAGTCGAACACGGTGACTTGTTTATTAGCGGATATCGTTGCGCGAGTTTTGAAGCGTCATCCATTGGTATTCGGAGGAGATCAATACGTTCGCTCGAAAGGGGGAATCCAATCCGACGTGATGAAGCGTTTCTTAACCCCGTTCTTCAACCAATCGTTAGAGAATACGTCGATGGTGAGGAGAGGATTAGCGATATTCGAAGGAATATATCGACAGAATATCGGAGATTTGGGAGACCGACCGTCGATGGAATATCCGACGCCAGAAGCTTTGGAGAAGTGGTTCGGGAATCAAACCCGCGGGTTTGGTACTCCCTTCCACTCGGAGGCTGATAGACCTGTTAAGGAGGGCTGGCCGGAGACTTTAGTAGAGGTGTTCGGAGTAGATCTTCCGGTGGAGAAGACATATCCGAAACGAACACGGGAGGAAATATTGGAGATAGAGGACAAGGGCGAGGATGTTTACTTTGTTCCGGATCGACAACCGTTGACCGGAGAGGACGACATCGTATTAGACATTGGGAAGGAAGGAAGTGCGAAACCGATTGGAGACCTCATATACGAGAGGGCCTGGTTTCCACAAGCGCGTAGGTGCAAATTGTGCGGCAGCACAAGGCACAATCTAAAGTCGTGCGACGCGGTAATAGAGGCGGCGCATAAGGTCTGTCGTTGGTGTAATGAGACCGACCATTCGTTTCATACGTGCACCGTCTTCATTTCTCAATGCGCATATTGTGGAGTAAAGGGACATCGTAGCACGAGATGTCAGCTGCGAGATGATTCCTTTCAAAACCATAGCGCTAACCTACTTCGGGAGATGTTAGATAAGTGGGAGAGTGTGGCGGATTACCATATTCAAGCACAGATGCGTTGGTTACCATTTAAAGCGGGATATGGGTTTTGGGCGGTAGACCCATCGCATGTTGCGTACGAACCATATCTTCAATCGCTACCACAATACCAGGAGCTCATCCTAACTGCTCAAGACCTTCCACAGAACACTGGAGTTATCGTAGTCCGAGAATACTTCAGACAATTGAACATGGACAATAAGTACACATGGAACTTCGTTGCTATTTGCGATCGCATCACGAAGGGTGTATTTACGGAGACTAGAAAAGTGGTACGCGCGCGAGGTGATTGGAGGATGGCGGCTATACAATACCGCAACGAATTCCTGTTGACTCATGTGCCAGTGGGTTCATTGACCACCGAGAGGATACAGGAACAAAGGATCGCAGCGACCACAGCGACGACCGCTGGAGCTCAAGGCTCGCGGAAAGAACCAGGAGGAGGGGTCCAAGACAAGCGTCAAGTCAAGGACGACCACTACCATACCTAAAGAGGTGAGGTCTCTATAGGGGTGTGGTAAACAGGCGGCGGCGGACTCGTGAGGGTCTGGGGGCACGTTAAATTTGGTCTAAGTGCAAGGGAGATACTGAAGGCCCTCGTGTCTAGCGAACCATGAATTGCCATGGTGCCGTGGTACCGTCTAGTCGGCCTGTTGCCGTACTGCCAGTCCTGTACACAGTAGGGGTGGTGGCATGGCGTGATTTGTGGTTCATGTGGTGTGAACTGTGTTTTGTATGTGGGCGACCAGTGGCAGTTAGCTTTGGGGCTTGGATGTGTGCCATTGACCGTCAGCTGTTCCGTTTTTTTGATACTATATGTTATTGTCTCCATGTTCAGCTGATTGGTCTTTGGAGTGTGTTTAGGTCTGAGATGAGCTTTCTGTTGCTGTGGATACGTGAGTACACGTGATTGTTTGTATGGCCACTGCGAGTGAGTGTGGGAAACCTTGCCGGTTGGACAAGACGCCGCTGGTATTAGTAGGACCATACTTTACTGCGCCCCAGCATACTTTGTGCACACAAAGTTATTTTGCCCTGTCGGCAAAATAAGGTACTCTCGGCTCTTATGAGTCGATACAATTTTGTCCCTCCCGATTTTGACCCCGATTTTGTCTTTAATGATTTTGTCCTCTGTGTGTGCATGGTATGTGTCCAATTTGTGTACTTGACATTGTGAACATCTGTTGAGTACACGTGTACAGTGACTGGTAAGTGGTTACTTGTTCTTAGCTTTTGAGCAAGACAGTATTGTTTTTTCAATACTGCCGGCGAGGCAGGTGAAAACGAGTCAAAATTCCATGTTGGGTAGCGCAAGCCCACATGGGACAAGACCGTCGGTTAGGCCCAAGGGCGACCTTGGTGCTCGATCGCTATCGACTGGTCCACCTGCCGGTTGACTCTCTGAGTTGGCTCAATGTACAGTCAGGCCACAGTGAGTTGACAGTAGCCGCCCATCTGGCTGCACGTTCGACGAGCTGTGCCGGTGTGATCGGGGAATTGAAAATTGAACCCGGGAAGCATCGGGCCACCCCCCGGCCCGGTCTGATAATAACATCAGTCGGACTGGCCCCAGGGGTGGTGGAAACACGTCCGCCTCGTGGGTGCGCCTCAGGGAGGAGCCCAGAAGGACGAAAGCGTCTATTATAGAAGCGCAAAGGTTGCAGCGCAAGGCGCAGGGGGCGTCTGAAAAAGCGCGAGTGCAACTGCATAAGGAAGAGTTGGCGGAAGCGACCACGGGAGCGCGACAATTGGGACGAGGCCGAGGGAGAAGTTCGAGCCGAGAATCTGTCGGGGCTCAGGGAACGTCGTCGTCGGTTCCGGGGAGTGACGCCTCACGGACGCCGTCAACGGAGTCAACTAGAGGTAGATTAGTGTATCTGGGAAGGGGGCGAAAGAGAGGAGCGAGCCCAAAGAACCCAGGAGCGGGTCGATAATACATTATGGCACAGGGCGACAGACTCTAGATATATACATCATCGTCGCTCTGATGTATATTGTAGCATTTGAAAATCTTCGACTAGACTCATATACACTAGTTGAGTTATTTGAATTTATATTATGAAAGAGGCGAAGGAAGTGATTGGGGAGACAAACCTGCGGGTTTGGCTTACTCCTTTCACTTGCCCTAGCAAAATTTATATTTGATTTTGTATGTAGTAATCATTATGTAGTAAGAATGAACGAGAAACAATATTTTGTAAATTTAATTTGTATGTAATAATCGTTAAACAGTGAGAGAGATAATATTTTGTGAATTTAATTTGTATGTAATTCATTATGCAATATCTATGGCAATATTTGTAAATAGTAGAATTATTATGTTATTTAGATTGGTTGGAAGAAATTTATTTGTTTTGTATACATCACCTTATACTCTTCTACAATTGGAGGGAAACATTATATGATTTCCCTTGGAGCGGTGTTACGGTATATGGCGCTGTATCCACAGTATTAGTCCATTATGCAGTATGCAATATTAGTCCATTATGCAGTATGCAATATTAGTCCGTTATACTGTATGTAATATTAGTCCGTTGTGCAGCATGATATTTTAGATAAGGCATAATAACGCAGTGGTATTTAGGTAAGGAAGTTAAAACGCCCATATATTTTGCATCCATTCATTTTGTATAGTATGTAGCTCTACCTACGTAATTTTGTATTAGGTTATATGTAGATAGTTCCAGGGTAAGTTTATTCGGACCCTGGATTCCGTGCTTGCTGATATTAGCTTTAGTAGGGCTAGCATATAGGGACGGCGTCCTGGCCATTCAGCAGCCAGAGACGTGAACCATTACCATATATGGTAATAATTCGAGGAAAGGGAGCAAATAGGGCTACAATCCGGCCTCCTTATTGGACTAGCTGCTTCCAGGTTGGTCTAGTGCTAGCACGGACTGGAGAGCCAATAAGAAAGCGATTGAGTCACCCTATTGCATCATCCCATCCGGATCACCTATAAATTGGCGGTGTGCCGGTAGAGCCTATCATCAATCTGTCACATGATACACCCCTGTTACAATTTACTTGCTGAGCTGTCTCTAATTTTGTATTTTTCTGCAATTTGCTAATTTTGATTAATTTCTTGGAATGATTTGCTAGTGCGATTACTTTGCTTGTGTTTCTCAATAATTCCTTCGATTACTGCAAATTACAATCGAACTATGATTTCTACCTTTGATTGATGGTTCTATGTGATTCTTTTCTGCGCAATAATCCCAAGGGATTCCTGAAACTGTCAGACTTTGTGATTTGCATGCGCCGCTACGGTAGCTATTAGCGTAATGGAGGGCTAAGGTGCCAGTGGGCGGTGGGCGCATCGGGGGGTTGAGCGACTAGGAGAGAGCGGAGGATTCAAAGCGAGCAACGCTGGCCAGGGTCACCCACCGTTGCGGGCGGGTAACTTGCACTGCGGCACGCAGACCGATCGCCGGTACAGTATCTAGGGGGCTGATGATCCAGGTTTTGTCTCTATTTAGTATTAGGGGGGCAGGAATTGGGTTAGTTAGGAATCCTAGATGTACCCGGGAGAGGCCTGCGCGTACTATAACGTTGAGTGTGGAGTACGAGTAGTGAATTGCACAATTGTAAACTGTGATTTCTAACGCTGATTGGTGTGTTATTGAAGTGTGCCTAAGATTACGAATGCTTAGATAGGCGCTCTTTTCCTTTGATTGATTTCTATTTCTTAGTTACAATAATTAGTTATTGATTAGGTCAAAGTAATACGGCAAATTAGGCTATTACTAGCGAAACCTGTTGCGTGATAAATTAGAATTACGTATTCTGGAACTCTTAGTAATTAGTACGCTGTTAAATATTTGTGACTGTAATTAATTAGTAAAAAATTAAGAATTAGTACGCAGCATAGCGGAGAGTAGCTAAGGTAATAATTAGTGTACTGTAAACTATTCACGCTGAGCGGTTATTTGCATTAGCGGACAATCAGCTAGAACGCACTATTCGGTACGCACGATACGCTAGTAATTTTGCTGGCCTAAAGCCAGTCGCGGGCAGTTTTAGACCCGGAGTGGTATTATCCACGTAGAAACAGATACTGTACCATTTTGATATTTTAAATATTCTCGCATTCACACATTACGTTAGGGAACCTCCAGTATTCGCGATTAGAAAGACGTAGGTAATAGCGTGCTTTAATAGTGATAAAATTAGGCGTAAGAATACTCTGAGTGCAAGGCCTCTCGCACTCGTCTTAAGTAAGCTTAGGGAGCCGACTCGGGTTTATTGTTTTGGTTATTCCTGCGTGGCTCATAGATTCGAACAGTTAGCTCTCTATCGAGCAATCGGTAGAGAAAGGAACAAGCGATTTTGCAGGAGTAGTGTAAAATTAGTAAAATATATTAGTGGACGGCAGATTAGCGCCATCTAACGGTAAGTAGCGGTTTTGTATTTAGCAACCCTTACAATTTAGTAATAGCACGCTCCTGATCCCCTTTACTTAACAGTAGAGCAGTCTTTGTGTCTTATTGGTTAGACGAGAACTTATTAGGTTGGCAGAAGGATATTAACGGGTATTGGTCTGTTCAACAGTTCTGCTGTTAGTATAGAGGTCGCGGTTGTTTATCAGGGGTGCTTTTTTGCCGAGTCAGCTCGCGGGGCAAATACCACACCCTGGTTTGCCATTCCACAGGGTGGGTGTCACAGTGGAGTCAGATATGAGGCCCATCACCCATATCTACTCTGGCGCACATGACCCACCATTGGCTGTGCAGCTCATCTGCTGGGTCATGCCCTGTACCCCTGCTGCCAGGTGCAGGTCGCAGTGAAGTGCACTCATAGTGGACATGAGAACACTCTACTCCTGGCCAGCCATTGGTAGATCACCATCTGCCTGGCCAGGCCATATAACCCTGCAGCCAAGTATATGGGTCCTTAATCCAGGACCAAGGGCGTCCTTATCCCAGAACGAAGGGGGTCCTAGTTACAGGACCAGATTTGCCCTTGTAAGAGGGTCTATGCAGCTACAGGTGGCACCTCCTTTATGCTGCATGGAGGTGGCAAGTTTTCTTGATCAATGACCTAGAAAACCTGACCTGACTAGAACACAAGAAGGTGGACACACCGTACATGAGGTGGAAGATATATTGGTGGTAGCATATTCGAGGGCCTATGGGGATTCCCCCAGGGGAGTTGGCGAGGATACCAAAGGGACGCCAACCATCGATAAGTACTACCAATATAAGTACTATAGTCATATATAACCTTTTCCAATTGACTACTGGGAATGGGGACCAATTGGCTATGACAGAAGGACGAGAAACTAGACGAATCACGCTTCTTGAGTGCGACGGCACAAAAGGGGATGGTGAGGCTCGTCAGGGGTAGGTGGAGACATCAGACGGATCCCATTTCTCAATTGCGGCCGCACTGATGAGAATGTGGGAGCCTGACAGGAGGGGGCGGAGAACCAAACAAATGGGTTGAGTGCGAGAGAAACATGGAGAGGAGGTGTTGACATGCGTGGAAGTGAGAGGAGTGCAATTCAAGTGTGGGGAGCGAGCAGTAAGAGAGAGAGTAAGGGACAACGGGGTCCGCAAGAAAGAGAGTGAGGGACAAAGAGGTCCGAGAGTAAGTGAGGTTTTAGAAAATTGTGCGAAGAGAGTCCACAATTGTCTCGAACAGAGACGCCAGATACCTTGGTGCAACATAGCTCGCGATTACACCAAGGAGGGGTAGCAATAACATACCCAGGGGGGCCGGCCTGGAAAGCCAACCCCGAGAAAAGAACTCCACCCCACACGCGATAGTAAATTGGGTTCCAGCGGAATTGAAGCGCACTTAAGGTTGATGCTAACTTCTCACCGGGAAGATAGCATGGGGGGAGTGTAAGCGGATTCAATTCCACTTCATTACCCACCAGAAAATGGGACCAGTGGCATTTAGCAATATGTTGGGGATACGAGATTACCAATATTAATCTCGTCTCATAACCAACATTGGGGGGGGGGTGACACAAGCCCCAAAGGCACAGAGAGAGTTGAGAGGTCAAACCACCTCGGAGGGAATACAGCTAGTAGAGGCTAGCAGCGGGGGAAACACTCACAGGGAGTGCCAAAGTGACAATTAACATATTAGCCAATAGTGGGGAGGGAAGCACGTGATTAGGGACAGGAAAGCATCCATTGGGTACAGAGGGCTAAAGTACAGTAAGAGGTGAAATCAATATTCATGTGTGTTAATCATATATTATCTTACATTACTGATTTACTGGTCAGTTGAGTTATTCAGTCAGTGCAGACCGATCATAGATAATGACCGTCACCGCCATTAACATCAGCAGTTAGTCTGTGCATTTTTCTGGTATCATACTATCTTTATTTACTGTGCTATTATCATCTGCATTATCAACATTGAGAAACAACAGAAACTCTTATTGTTTTCCCCCAACAGCCTTCGGCCAAAGCAACTAGCACGACTGCCCAGCCACGGTGACGCGTACATTTCTAACCCGGTCGGGATCTCCGATCCCGTCACAGAAGTTTAGAACAGAAGAATGCAAACGCCTGAAAAGCGAGCCACGCCTCGTATCTGAAAATACGGGGCCCTATATATCTTATTAATTTAATTTACAGAAGGCCCCTATAGTATATTAACTATCAATATTAACGAAGGTACTGCAAATAATATTATTAAACTAAAAGCAAAAGCAGGACCAGAATTTTATAATTTATAATGGAATTATAATTTAGATGCCAATGAAGCAAGCGATAATTAAAATAAGCGAAATATAACCTTCAAATTGAGATCTATTATAGAGACAGTGTAGGCCTATCTCTGTTTAACATGAAAGTTAAGAGTTAAGCCCGGTTTGCACAGATACAATTCGTAGCAATAGTGTGGTGTTTATCGCATTTTGATCGCACTTTGATAGCATAGCGCTGTCACCGCGTTTTCATAGCGGTGTAACCAAAAACCAAAACCCTGTGATAGTATGCAATATGCAATATTTGCATAGCATTGATTACAGTATATTAGATGATTCTACAATCTACACCACCCCCCTTCGACAGATCACTGCCCCTTGTTCCCCGAAACAAAGATTAATATTCGATCCCTCAAATGAATGTCTTTCCTTGACAGATTAATGGCTAATAACATTATACATTAAAATACGCTAAATTTAAATTTCACTGTTTACTAATTCCTGCTTGGTTGGTGTGGGCGAACCACGAAGTGAGCGAAGCCTTAGCATATGGGTGCCATTAACGAGTTGTCTGCCATCGTCGTCGTCGTCGTAAATTTTTGATCGCTAATAACTCGGTTATGTAGTCCGGCAAAAGTTTCGAAAGAATCGGAAGTTTGGTAAAAAACGAACGAACGCAACGAGTTTACAGTAGATACGAGTATCCATCTGCCATAAATCAGCACAGTTACTCTCACTGTTTCGAGACTTTGCATAGTTATAAACGTCGTTTGTCTCCGTTTAGGAAAACGAGGCTAATTAAGGAGAAGATTATTGTAAAACTAAAAATGTCATACTTAACTTAAGTAGCCCTCGTTAGAAGGTTTACAAATGACAGTTAAAGTGTGTAAAGGCAAACTGAAATGGATCTCTGTTTTTACAAGTAGTTTATCACGAACTGATAGCATCGCCTTCACTCATGTATATTTTGGGAAAGACGGTTTTCGTATATCTAATAGAGATTAGTATAATGTACTTTCTAATATAAGCTCTACTGCTGCGCGAAGGTCTCAAAAACGTGTATTAGTGCCCGATACACTGTTTGCTCTGTTTTTTTTTTTCTGCCATCAATCCTTACAGTAATCAAGTCTTACCACTTGCTAGTAAACCAACAGCGACTAACTTTAGTATAATAGTGTGGTAGTTTAAGTAGTAAGTAAGTTTAGTTTAAGTAGTGTTTTAGTTTTTCAGTAGTTAGGCATTATCGAGCTGCGCTGTTGAAGGCCTGTTTGTTTGTTTTTATATTGTTCCAATATAATTTCATGTTTGGGCCGAAATATTGGCAATAAACTCAATTTTGGCCACCCGCAGATCCGCTACCCGCCTTTAATCCTTTATAGTGTGGTAGTTGTTTTTGGCAGGTAGAAGATGCATAAAGCGAATCGTTATATATAAGCCAATATTTCTGATGTTCTAATGTTTATAGATAGTTTGAACATGTACATATAAATGCGACTAACTGTATACTAGTGTGGTTTGTATGTTTTTGGCAGGTAGGTCTATTAAATGCAAGATGCATAAAGCGAATCGTTATATATATATGCCAATATTTCTGACGTTCTAATGTTTATAGTTTGTACATTATATATTATTATCATGCAACACAATAATATATAAATATTATAAATATAATTATAAATATATATATTATTTGAGGTAAACGTTTAATATACGCTACCCGTGAAGAATTGGGCATCGAATTAACAAGATATCAAGAAAACAGGCATAATGATAAACAGGGTGTCCCAATAAATTTGATCCGGTTTTAAAGTTTAATAACTCCTCACAATGAGCATCAATCGCAGACTTCTTGGTATCATATGAAAGCCAATAGGTTAACTTAGAGTTTGGAATGCATTCTCGGTGATTTTGTTGCTATGGTAAACAATAATAATTATCCTTATAATTAAGTACAACTTTCTATTCAATTATAATGTTTAAATAGTTTATAAAGTTAAATTCGGAACAAGTATTTAGTATAATAGATAAATTATTATTCACACAGTCCATAGTAATGAAGTTAAATTAATCGGACTATCAGTATACTTTATGGTTTGAAAATTTCAATGTGGCCTCCACCTATTTCTTTCACCTTGAGAAGCCGCTTGATCGTTTCTTGGAAAGAGTTTTGTAAATGATGATGCGGAATTGTTTCCAGTGCGGAATTAATGCGCGTCCTCAGTTCTTCTAGCGTCGTCACCGTTTCGCTGTACACAAGATTCTTGACATGGCCCCATAAATAGTAATCACAGGGAGTCAAATCGGGAGAACGAGCTGGCCATCGAATAGGACCGTCTCTGCCAATCCACCTGCCAGGAAAGGCAAATATGTCCAAACATGTATGATATGTCCAAATATGTCCGAATATGTCCAAATATCTGTCCAAATATGTACGAACGTTAAGGGCCCAATGTGGCGGTGCACCGTCCTGCTGAAACACAAATTGGTTGGTGTTAGGATTCAGTCTTGGAATTATAAACTCTTCCATCATTGCCAGATATTTCTTAGCGTTTACAGACGAACCTTCGAAGATGTATGGTCCAATAACCTGTGTGGAAGACATGGCACACCATACCGTTAACTTTGGTGAGTCACGAAAGCGTTCTGTCACTTTATGGGGATTTTCAGTACCCCAAATTCTGCAGTTCCACCGATTGACAGCACCACTGATACTGATACTTAGGCCTACTGATGAAAGACAGTGGCGGGGTAGAGAACTACAGGATAACTTACCTAAAATAACAGATCGACGCCCTGTAACACTGGAATCGGATACAGATTTTAGATGGTTTAAGGAATGGCGAGCTCTGTGGAAAAATTACTATAACTTAATGGATCTTGAATCGCGAAGCCACACCAAACAAGTTGCATGTTTTTGGGATTGTTGCTCCCCAGGATTTTTAACTATTATTCATCGCATGATATCAATCCCTGCAGATACTGATTTAGATATTGAAGAAATTCATAATCATATTCAAGAATATCTTCGTTCACTCCGTAACGCAAATTTGGATTGGCGGTCATTGCTTTCAATAAGACAGAAAGAAAGCTAAAGTTATACTTCTGTGTGTAACTTCTGTGTGTTATTTGCTATTGATTGATGCTATACGCAATGATTTTATAATTAAAGATTCAGAATTTAGTGCCTATGTTCAACAATTCAGAACAATTCGTGGAGAATTGTCAATAGATGATGGCTTGATTCTGAAAGGTGCTCAAATTGTTGTTCCCCCATCTGGGGTAAAGGATATATATTGAAGTGGTTACATGCAAGTCACCAGGGTATAGAAAGAACTAAGAGACGGGCACGTCAGTCCGTTTACTGGCCTGGATTTAATTCTGATATCACAAATACTGTTAAAACTTGTTTAGAATGTCAACATTTTCGTACATCCCTTCCAACTGAAGCAATGTTGCAACACATCATTCCGGCTCGAATTTTTCAATCTGTGTCAGCAGATTTTTTTCAGTATGGTGGAGCATACTATATAGTATATGTTGATCGCACTTCGGGATACCCCCTTGTTGATAAGTTTAAGAATGCACCTACAGCATCTGATAATATAAAGGTATTGAGACAATATTTCGCAAGGTTGGGAGTCCCTAAGATCTTTTCATCAGACAATGGGTCTCAATTCGCAGCTGAAGAAACACAGCATTTCGGGGAATGGGGAGTCAAGTGGCAACCATCAACCCCAGTGTTGCTGCATTCATGAATTCTGCCTTTAAATTACTTATTTTACCAATTTTGGTCCAAAACTACATTTTTTATTGATAAAAAACCAGTTACGGTGTAATGTTAATTATTCCTATTGAATTATTTTCTGGTAAGGGTTTTTACGCCATCTAGTGCCATTATACCCATATTCGAATTGATAGGATGCCTTACTGAGATTCGTGATGTCTTATTGGCCCGTATTTACCTTGAGTAAACCTTATATATACTCTCTGCTGGTTGATCATTTTGGCCACTCAGCACATTAGCATATCGCAGAGGAGTTACCTCCAATGCAGGGCCTTTGGATGCTGGTCAGATTACTGATGACCAGCGTTTATTACATGCCTTTATGTCTTTATGTTATATGCCTTTGCCGTTAATGTCTGTGTCTTGGTGACATTATAATATTATTATTAATTTAGAATAGATTAGAATAGGATGGTTCTGCACCGGTCCATCCATAAAGACCTTAAACGAAAGAAGAGTAAGCGACAAGATTTCGACGAATAACATTCATTCTGAAAATCTGTCTATCAATTACATCCATTCACACAGACCTAACAGGATCATGGAAGCGGAGGGAGGATCCGATTTGGCTCAAAAATTTCAAAAATTTATGACTACAAGTCGAGTGACTCCAGCGATAATGACCTACCAACCTCTCGTTTCAACATGGACAATGCAACCACCATGTTAGAATACGGAGAATACACCCGTTGTTTGCTAACAGGAGTGACCCCATTAACGGATGGTTATTCAGACACCAAAGAAGACAGGGATATTTTATTACGCAAATCTATTGCTGATGCCACTTTGACTGAGAAAATATCCAACTGGGTAGAGCAACAAAAGATGGAAGAAAATTCCCATGATATATCTATTGAGGAAGAGCGAGCTATACAAATCCAAAATACCACCACTCGCTATATCCCCGACGAAGGTAGATACGGAAGGTCTTAGTCAACTCAAGAGACGTTTAACTGGTGATCCTAACGCACATAGGATGTACAACGAACAAATGACCAAGACTATTAGTGAAGGATACGCTACAGAGGTGCCACCTGATACTCCCCACACCGATTGTACTTATTACATAACTCACCATTATGTAAAACGGCATAATAAACCAGACAAAGTCCGAGTGGTTTTTGACGGATCAGCCTTGTATAAAGGACAATTGTTGAACTCTCAACTAATGGCCGGCCCTAACTTATTGCGTTCACTTCCAGGGATATTAATTCGATTACGGCAATAGGAAGCTAGGCAGATAGTAAAAACCATGTGGGACCAGAATCTTACTTGGGATGAACCCCTGGCATGAGAGTTATTGATTAACTTGTCCAGGTAGGAAAATGCCTTACCTGATATTGAAAACTTTTGGGTGCCCAGAGCTTACTTCCCCAATGCTCTACCATCACACACGTACCAATTACATGTATTTGCCGACGCAAGTGACAAGGGCATTGGCATTATAGCTTACTATAGGGCTACAATGCCCCAAAATACTGCAGCCATAGCGCTGGAATACTTAACTAATACCATTAGTTTACGTGTATTTAGTGTGTACATACATCACAAACCGAGTATCTATAATACTCAACCGCACTAAATTAGAAAAATGCAATACCCCGCGGACACACCTTCCCATGGTGCAACCCCTAACGACCTGATAATTTCTAAGTGTTGGTTGAATGGACCCGATTTCCTTTCCCAACCAGAGGACCAATGGCCTGATCATATTACTCCTGAGGAAATGAGACAGGTTAAGGGTTTGGAAATCGTCAAACCAAAAACCAGGCCATCTAAGTCTAAGCTATTCAAGTCCATCGACATAGCAACCAACAATTATATAAACAAAATAGACAGTCAAAATTCAGACCCTTCCCCAAATATTAAATCCAGGGCTGAAGCTGTCCCAGACAACCCCAAAATATCCACTGGTCAATCAGACGTACCCAACGTGGATATTGGTCTATCCCCACTGATAGCCCGAGCCATGAACCATTATAGCTCGTGGGATAAGATATGTAGGGCTATAACTATACTAAAACAACTTTTCCGCTACAGGTATAGTATTAATAGCGTATCTGTGATAAGCTTAACACCTAATGAAGTGGATAAATCCAACTTACAATTATTGAGAATTTCACAAAGACTTGAGAAACCTGAGAAATACAATCAGCTCAGCGTCGATCCCTTGACTCCCCATTGGTGGACAAATTCTCAAGTATTATGATAAATGGGTTAATTCGAGTTGGAGGCCGCCTCACTAACGCTCTGATCTCCAGAGATACTATGTTCCTCATATTAATATTTGACCCCGAGATTCAGACCAAGTTGATACAGGACATTCATTACCGACTCTATCATGCCGGGAGAGAACACATATTAAGCGAGATCAGAACACGTTATTATCTTTTACACCCCACCCCACATGGCTCTCAACCAAATACTACGAAACTGTATACCTTGCAAAAGGATTTATAGCAACCGATGATGCAACTGGAGGCGGCACTCCTGAGAGAAAGGGTTGATTGTTATCAGCCCCCATTTACCCACACCAGCATGGATCTCTTCGGGCCCTTTGAAGTTAAGCGTGCCCGCTCGATAGTGAAACGATGGTGCGTCATCTTCGTTTGCAGGACTTTTCGAGCCGTCCACCAGGATATGGTTAACGACATGTCGATGAAAAGTTTTATCCTTTGTCTCCGGAGACAGATCGGTAGATTTGGAACTAGCCGGACTATGAGGTCCGATCAGGGGACGAACTTCGTCGGCGCCAATAAAGAAATCACCAAATTCATTGCCGATTGGAACGATCACCAGCTCGAAGAACACCTTAAAGTGTCGGCATCCACATGGACGTTCAATGCCGCCGATGCGGCCTGGTGGGGCGGAAGTTGGGAATGGTTGATTAAAAGTACAAAGGTCGCATTCCATCACATCATCCCATGTAAGGCTTATTTAACCGACGAACTACGCAGAACTGTTTTGGAGGAGATATCAAGCTACTTGAACGATAGACCCCTCTTACCTATTTCGTCAAATCCACAAGCCATGGAACCCCTCACACCGTCCCATTTCCTACTAAGAAAACCAGTAACTATGCTGCCTAAATCTGATCCACAGGATGGTGATGAGCTGTTGAGAGGTACTTGGCAAATGATGCAACTACTATCTTGGCGATTCGCTATACATTTCGAAAGATACTATTTACCTTCAGTCCAGCTCAGGACCAAATGGTTTTCCAACAAGGAAAATGCATCAGTTGTTGGTGATATAGTACTCTTAGTGGATCAGGACCAACCTAGAAAGAACTGGGAAACGGGCCGTATAACAGAAGTTCATACGGGTAATGATGACTTGGTATGCTCAGTTGAACTGGCTATTTGGAGAGCTACACCCAAACCCAAAGTACACTATTTCAATCAACCAATCGGACGCCTTTGTTTACTAGAATTGGCAAGGGAACGTTCCGGTAACTACATCTACCCCAGGGGCGTTCATCCTAACCCAGCTAAAGAGATCAAACGACTCTATCACACTATGATGTACCTCACCGAGGGTCACCCGCTCCCGGTCCTCCCTGATTCCTTTTACGACATGGAGGAGTATAGTAAGTCAGATGTATAAAGTCTCCACCGCCGAACAAAACTGACCTCTGGCTATCGATTTAATGTCGATGAGAAACAGTTGCGTAGTTTGCAGAGGGTGCGTAAACCCATGATCCGCGTCCCTGAGTTCTCCCCCGGCACGATGTTGCCTATGGTGAAACCCGACTGATCTCCGACCAACCCCCGCTTCTCCGAAGCCATGTATCTGTATTTCCGAGACCTCATCATGGAGGAACAGATAGCTCCCCATTACCATGAGGAATAGCCAACCCCTGTTCATCCCTCTATGGTCGGCATCGGTCGCGGCAGTTTGCTGCAACGCGAGGAATCCATGTGGACTTCCCCTCTCACCTTCGCTGGGACCTCCACGCTCAATCGTAACTACTTGGTTACCGAGTTCCTTAACGCCCTTAGAAACTCTATCGACGTAGATGACCCTATTAAACTCTCCGGCAAGCTTGATGTCGTCCGTTGCATGAGACTACCGGAATTCGAATCCGAAGTCCACCTCCTAGAAGAGGAAATCGAATGAGGGAAGGCTATCTCCCTCGTGGATGCTCTGAGAGAAACCAACGTCTTCGCAAAGAAGAGGAACAGATAGAGCGTGAACGTTTAAACAACGAGTGCAAGCTTGCTTCTTTGGTCCAACCCACGGTCCAGACTCTTATGGAAGGGTTCCAAGGTAAAGCGCAGGCTCACCCGTCCGGGTCTGTAAAGCGTTTCGGTGTCGCTTACAGTCAAACCCAAACGATACTTTTCGACACTGACATCTCTAACTCCAACCTAGTCGCAGACGCTCCGATGCTGGAAACCCACATTGTAGAGCCCCTTCTCGACGAAACAGATGAGTGAATTATCGCTCCCCTTGGTCGAACTGACCAAATCAAGTCACTAATCCGGGATAAAAATCTGGAAAGACGTCCTCTCCATCCTCCGTTCTATGGAATTCAGGACCATCCGGATTTCGTTCTACTCGGTCAACATTATGTAATGAAACCCGAGGATTCCGCCTGCAGTATGGATTTTCTACCCTTAGTTAATCCCCTCGATGTCATGGAAATCGAACCCCTGCAGAAACATCTAGATCACATAATCAAACTGAACGCCTTTAGCAAACCCTTTAACATACAAACTATCGAGGATAAACCCGCACCCCCTCGGAATCTCGCTAATTTCATTAGTGATTGATTGATTCACTGGAACATCGATGTACGATTCCGGGAAGATAAACTCTCTACCACATTGAAATGAAAATCCGTCGTAGAGAATGTCCAAAGCTACAAATCGGTAGTTATCGCCCGAGGCTCCATTGGATCCCTCGATAGCTTATGGACACCTGTTGAAGTGGACGAAACTGTCTCGTATCTCGAGTTCAACAACACTCTTGAGATTATCCAGCAGTATGGTGTGATGCTATACCACAACGAAGGTTCCATCTCGAATGATGAACTCGGTACTACCCGATTAATACATATCTGTGGTTTAACCGGAGCCACCCATGTATTCACGCCTCCCATAGCGCTGATGCATCCTTAACCCCTCCATCCTTCCAGGAAATGCTACCTTGGCACGGACAGTGTGAGAATTCCTACCGATTCTTTATTGAAACCAAGCATCAACCTACACTCGGCATTGAGCCCTCAATGTTGCCCCAACCCGTTCTCGACCTGTTGTTCAACGAGAGGATCTGTAAACTCGGTTCTGCGATATATCATATCCCGACTTGTACAAGGACTTTGACTCCTTATTAGACATCCCCTACCCCTTTGCAGACACGCAAATAATCCTCCCGAGGGCCCTGGAATGTGGCTTCTTCCGCGTCATTTACGAACGCGTAGGAAACGGAATGTGTAGAGCTGTACGTACCGGCATCGGACACATTTCATTCCATGAACTCGGCTGGGATTTCAAGGAAGGTCGGTATAACCGTTATTTAAACCTATACAGTGATAATTATTCCCATTACTACTTCAACAGTCCTTTGACCGCCCTCGGTGCTGTTTATTCTAACATTGGTGGCCCTCTTCTGCCTTCTCTCGCCATTTATTTGATTTACGAGAACTCTGCCGTGTCAGGTTGGTTAGCCAATACTTGTATTAGTACTCTGAGGTCTCACCCCTTACTTCTCGGCACCCAGCTTGCTAAAGTTAACCATGAAGGGAAATTCCAAAGTTTTGAATGTTTTCGAAGGTTTTTATTCCCCTTCTTCGGCATCGACAGCCAGTTCCGTGACTCCGCTCTGAAGGGACAGGTAAATAAGCGTTTCTCCGCTTTTGAGGACCTAAACCGAAAGGGTTTCGCCATATTCAAGGATGTGTGCATTCGAAAACCTACATTCCACTATTCTATAATGCCCCATCCTCAAGTCTGGGTATTCAGTTTCGATTGTCCAAACCTCGGACAAGCAGTTCGCTTCTTATTTAAATGACTCTGCGGTAGACAACGTTTTAGAATCCAAATCCGTCCATCCCACCTCTGAGTTAGACGATGACGGCGAGTTTATTATACGGTGGCACCTTGGACCACAGCCATTAAATAGATTTGCCTTTCGTTCGGCCATATCACAAGTTCGGAAGCTCTGCATTCAATGTGTCTCCCATGCGCATAAAGAGCCACCTACCGGCGAGATTTGCCAAACATATTCACAATGTTCCGACCTACCCCTTCATTGTCCGTATTGTAGATTGTTAAATGATCACATGTTCTTTAACTGTCTGCAATTCTCGGAACAGTGCGATAAATGTCTATTAAAGGGACATTATCCGAGCTACTGCCCCTTTGACTTGACACAAAGGGACGATGAAACATCCCTCCTAAAATATATTAAATTGTGGGAACATTCCGCTGATTTACACCAAGTCACGCGCCTCCGTTATGAGTCCGCCCGCTCATATTGCGGTGTCTTTGCCTTCAATCCCTACGCCTTTGCTATTGAAGCGCAATGATCCCACCTTCCTGATTACCAATTACTATTAACAGTCTCGGAACTCACCAATGTTCAATACATGCACAGGTTCCTTCGCCAAATGAACCCCGGTGATGTGACAACTTACAACCTTATCGAATTTATTCGGAAAGACTCCAATCTTGGTTACGAGTGCGTCGCTGCCAATCCTGAGTTACGTACCTCCGTCATATCGCGCGTCTTGTGGATGAGACAGTCAAGCCTCTAAGGTATGTTTCAGACAGAGGAGGTGTCACAACTTCATCACAAACCCTTAAAGGACTGGTCAATGCTGCCAATCTCAAGAAAGCGGTACAATCCATGTTAACCCCTTCCTCTAGATCTTCACCGGCCAAAGTACTCCGAAAGGGTGTAAAGTTATTACGTCATTCCATTCCGTCGGCAACTACGGTTGTCGAAACTCAACCGGGAACATCCACTGGTGGACCAATCATGCGTACAGTCGCGCCTCCTCCAGACTCTTTGGAAATTCATCCTTCCGCCACTGACAAGTGCGAAGTTCCCCGCCTTTGTCGCCAAATAACGGTTCCCCACCAACGAAACGTCGCAAGCAACCCTCCAAAAAAAAAGACACGAAAATAAACATTGATTTTATTGGTTACTTTATATTACCCCTATTTTACTTTATATGACTCATATCTTTACTTTATATTACATGTAAAATAAGTAAACGGTGTCCCCAATAATTCATTTAGCTTATTTGTTCACAAACTGAAACCTTTTATACATGCTTTAAATACTTTCTAGCACTATAGTTCGCTTATTCAGAAGTGATGGATATTCATTGAACCACTTGATTATTTTGTTCACGAGTTGAGACATTTTTTTTGTATGTTGGATACGTATGTCCCATATAATTCTAGTTTGATATTGTTAATTGAACTATTTACTTACTAGACCTTCTTCTATGTACGATTTTGAACTTCTGCCTTAATTTTAACACCCTGGTAGCTAAATGAATGGAAGCGGTGTTGCTGCATTCATGAATTCTGCCTTTAAATTCTTATTTTACCAATTTTAGTCCAAAACTACATTTTTTATTGATAAAAAACCAGTTACAGTTTTTACGCCGTATAGTGCCATTATACCCATATTCGAATTGATAGGATGCCTTCCTGAGATTCGTGACGTCTTATTGGCCCATATTATTGCCTTGAGTAAACCTGATATATAATCTCTGCTGGTTGATCATTTTGGCCGCCCAGCACATTAGCATATCGCAGAGGAGTTACCTCCAATGCAGGGCCTTTGGATGCTGGTCAGATTACTGATGACCAGCGTTTATTATATGTCTTTATGTTATATGCCTTTGCCGTTAATGTCCGTATCTTGGTGACATTATAATATTATTATTAATTGATATTCTGTCGTTAAACTCAATTTACTCTATTTGTTTGTTTAATATATCGCCGATATTACGTAATCAAGGAAGTTTTACACGCGCCAGAAAAGGTGGGTCACTACAATTAAGTATCAGTGATACTACTACTACTAGGTCGAGCGAACTCGGACAGTATCAGTGATAATCTGGACAATTGTATTGAAATTGATATTGAAAGAACATATTTTTTATTAAAAGCGCTAACACCCAGGATATCCAAAAAGTAATGGACACGCAGAGGTGAATGTGAAAAAGATAAAATATTTGTTGGCCAAAACTAGTGGCAATATAAATTCGGATGATTTTCTAGCGGGTCTGCTAGAATTACGAAGTACTCCAAATGAAGATGGATTATCCCCAGCGCAACGAGTATTCTGTCATCCCTTACGATCACTCGTCCCAACTCATTGGAGATCCTATTGTAGCGAGTGGCAGAAAGATGCAGACATTGCTGATTGAAACCGCTTAAACACTGCTGATAAACGGAGATACTATTATAATCGATCTGCAGTTGCATTAAAAAATATAAAAGTTGGCTCCACCGTTATAGTAAGAGATCTAAATTCTCAAGTTCTTCCCAACTTATCATTATGGGATAAGTTGGCTTTAGTAGTCGAAACGGACAATCATCGACGATACAGGCTCCGTTTCGCATCAGGACGCGTTCTATGGCGAAACAGATGTTACCTTCGACCCATACAACCCGAATTATTAAATATTGATTCCAGTTCCAACAACCAAATGAGTAGTTCCACTAATGATGTGAATAGACCAACAGCAGACTCATACACTAGACCCCAAAACTTACAAACAGACATACAACCCTCCATGGATTCTCCAGTGAACCGTCGATCAGGGCAAATCTGCAAACCACCAGAAAGATTAACTTACAACTCTTTCGGCTGAAGATGTTTTAATTTTCTACTACTACTATGATCGGCATGCTGCATTGCAGCTGCATTTTTAAGAAAACTGTGCCGGCTTGTCGACATAATTGCGCCGCCACAACTCCCTATCACACATGACATTTGCTCGTTCATCCGCATCTTCAAGGCCAGTGTCCTTTAAAATGCGTCTCAAGAAAGTCATGGGCTATCCACCATGCTTATTCACTCCATGAGGCTGCCAAAGCACAAGATTATGCACTGGCTGGTCCTCACGGCGAAAGCAATGTCCTGCAAAGCGGAGGCGACTTTGTTCTAGTGTTAAGCTTGGGGGAACCAATGAGACGCCTTCAATGTTATATAGTGTCCGGTTGGAGATGTGTGCATTGTAATTGACACAATGAACCCGGCGTAGCATTCTTGTGAATGTGCAATTTTCTGATTGTATTTTAACACTGCTAAAATTTTAACTCAGGAAGATCCATAATGAATTTTATAATAAACTGGAAGATTACTTAACCATTTACTTATACTATTAATATTGGATCTCGAAAAAGAGGAGTTGGTATATTAGTATATTGTGTATAAAGTAGAATATTGTGTACAAGATAGGCCTACTGGTGGAGGTTTTGCTACCGGTAACTAGTTTTAGTTGTTGTTATCATAGTGCGGTTCTTATAACGGCACGGACAGTAGTCACTCCTTCTATACATTACAAGAATATGGTGTTTTATTTAATAGAAGAAAATAGCCTTGCGCAGGTGCAAAAAGATGTAACATTTGGACACTAATCTCTCAGCTATTCCATCAATAACACCAAGTCACTATAAAGTGGAAGAATAACTGTAGTGGAACTGGTGAAATAACGCCGGAGACACCTTTTTCAAAACCTTGTAACTAAAAATTGAAAGCAGAAATAATAATTCTGGATCACCCACGGAGGAGGAGGGAGGCGAAAACTATCTTTGGGGGGGGGGGGGGGGGCAGGTACCTGAATAAAGATGCATAGAAATTCTCATCCAACTAGGCCCAAAAGGCCTGCGAGAAGATTGTGCAAAAGTTTACGACATTGATGCTAAAAGGAAGAAATTATGTGATAACTTCGAAAGCCAAGAATCATTTTTACATTTCCTGACAGATAATAAGAAAAAAATTTCAGCAAACAAAGATGCTAAATTATTCATGGAAAAACTTTATCCAAGAGGTGTAGCATCGGATGCATCTAATTTTGATATAACACTAATACTAACCCTCTTTGATTTGCTAAAGCTGGAAGGGGAGATGGTTTGCTTAAAAGATCTCCGTTCGATCAGAAATGAATACTATGCGCATTTGCCAAAACTGGCAATGACTAATGGTGTCTTTGAAAAACAATGGAAAATCTTGAGTGATTTGTTGCTGAGTCTCACGATTGGGGAGGAAAATAATAAACTTCAAGTTCGTATTGAAGAGTTGAAAAATCAAGAAATGAATCCGACATCATGTGACCAAATCCTGACGGACTTAATGAGAAGTATGGGAACAAATGTCGAGCAATTACGATGGATTGTTGGATGGATTGTAGATAACCATGAATTGCAAACACAATTACTTCTGGGGATATCAGATGATATTCGAAGTACCTTTAATCCTAACCAACACCGTAGGGGATGGGATGAGAGCAAGTTAAATGAATTTAGAAATTGGTTTGATGAAATTCTTAATGACAAAAAAATGGCATGCATAATCAATAGTAGTCTTTTTCCTATTGTTCGTGACAGTGTTGAAAAATTGAAACAAGATATGAAAGAATACTTTAATAAAATGCAAGATGAAAAATTACCCGTTGTGATAAGTGGCTATGATTATGATGATACAATTTTTGAGAATTGGAAACAGTTGATTACAGAAAATAATGAAGGTTTCAGGATTCTAGTTTTGGAAGATTTTTCGAACTGTTGTGTAATACCTTCTGGTTTTGGACACTATGGACGAGCCATTGGGACTGTTCCGTGGGATGTGGTGATCGATTTTGCTAAACCTTTGGATAATAATGAAAATACTGTCTTTGAATTTATTAAGAATAATAAATGATTATGCAACATAAATCTGTAGACATAATCAAGCCTGTTGAAATCAAACAAGTTAAAGAATCAAGAACGTCTAAGATAAGTGCTTCACAGGCCACGTTATATGTGCGAATGAACGAAAAGGAAGCTACACAGAAATTTAGATCTATTTTAGTAAACGAATTTGCACCATTGATAAATAGCATTGCTGAAAAATTTGATAGGCCAAGAGAAGTGACAGTTACAATCCTATCATTTGGGGAGGATATTGAATCGACAAAAGACATACAAACGTTAATATTATATTTAACTAATTTTGTGTTTGATAAGGAACTACAAACTAAGGCATCGGGCAATATATACAAGTTTAACATATTTTGCTTTGCCCTCAACACCAATGGTGCATATCAACATCTTGCTGAACTAAAGGCACAAAAAGTTAAAATTATTCCTCTCCAACTAGACATACTGTGCAAAGTAATATTTAAAAAGTTTTGCAATACAAATTTTATTGATCAGGAAGAGTACATTTTCCCTTCACGTACCCATACCACATGGAATATGCCACCCAAAACTTTCAATGACTACAAATCTTTGATGACAATGTATCACCGAAATATTGGAGAGGAAACCTGGAAAGGTTTGGGCAGCAACTTAGACAAAGAAATGAATATTTGCAAAATTGATTATTTGAAGGGAAATGAAATAACTCCAGAAATGTTGTACGTCAATGAAAAACAGCAATTATATGTTGATAGAACAGCAATGCAGAATCTGCGCAGAATGGCGGAGGGTAGGCTGAAGCAGAAGCCTTTCTGGCTGACCAAACCAAAATCGAACGTCATTACAGTAATGCATGACCCATCTGGTGGGGGAACTACTGCTGCACGCGTCACCTTATTTAAGTTGAGAGAAAGACACCCAGCAATGGAAATAATACTGCATATTGTTGATGAAACCGAATTTTATGATGCTGCTAAAGACATTTATGTCCGCTCTGGTAAGCTCCCATTATTGTTATTTGTTGATGATAAATTTTCTACAACTGATGTTCGGCAAATTAGCCTACATTTAAGAGCAAGAAATGTTGACTGTGTTATTTTGCATGTGTTGCGAATACCAAGTCAAAGCGTTGCCACTAAATTTCACCATGAGGATACCCATGGAGGTATTTGTAATGTGGATAAACAAAGTGAACTAAAAGTTTATATGAAGTCGCGATTGGATGATCCAGTTGACAGTGCAGCATTCAGGATTCTTTATGACGAATTTGGCGATACAATTTTTTTACTGGGGCTAATGAAATTTACAGGAGAATATGGAAGGATTAAAAAGCATGTTAACCAATGTATTGCAAATACTAGCGAATTTGAGCGGCGAGTTTTGAGACTTGCCTGCTTGATGAGGCAACATTCCACAGCACTAAAGCTTCCTTTGACAATCGCTTCAACTATTTTGGGCATGGAGAACAAACCGATAACATTTACAAATCTGCGTGACAATATTGGCCCAATTGGTGAATTGTTTGTCACTGATGAAAATAGTGATAAGTATGGGAGAGCAGGTATAAAACTGGCTGATCATTGTCTTATTCCATATGTGTTAACTGAATGTGTTGCAGAGGCTGAAGGTCTTGCTGACATCTTCTCTGATCTGAAACATCTCAAATCTACAAAAAGACGACAGAATTCTGGCATTAGTCATGGAAGTGTACCAACAGATTTAAAAGTGGAATTGTTTTCAGCGGTGGTGATCAGTGTATTTGTAAAGGATTTGGAATATACTTTGAACAATCTAACTGATTCAAATTATGAAGACATCGGATATATTGTAAGTGATTTGATTATGAAGAATTCATCACCAAATTTCCATTACACAAACTTCACTCAAAATTTAATAAATTGGGATAAGGATGAGGCAGGAAAAGTTTTACCCATAATAATTGAAAAGTTACAGAGTGATAGGAGACTGGCAGATCACATGAATAGGGTGCGATCAGTATACGCAAGACTCCTCATGTACGAATTAGAAGATCACAAAAAGTCCATTGAAGAAATGAAGAAAGTATTGGGACTCAAAATATATGAAACATTGGAAAGTTCTACTGGAATAAGTACAAATTCACTAGTAACGTATGGACATTTACTGTGCACCCAAATCCAGCATTTTAAAACAATCTTTAATGGTACCGGCACTTGTAGTATTTTAACAAAAGCAGATAAAGATAAAACGTTAGAGAATATCCTAGAAATAGGAAAAGAGGCAAGAATTGCTTTCCAATTGGCTCAAAGCAAACCAGTTTTATACAATCGTGTTTATTTTAAAACCTGGTTGTATCATCCTGGTGCGTTTATTGGGGAATTGAAAGCTATTTCTCACACATTGGGTACGTTTTTTGAACATCGATGCGAAAAAAAACCAAATTTATATTCTGATGCACTAAAAGGAGAGTTGAGTGCCTTCAAAAACTGTGTAGAGGAATGTGGTAAAATTATGGATGTATATCAACGCCTAGAGGGCGAAAAGCGCTTATTATATGAAAGACAAAGAACCAAGAAGCGAGAAGAGAAACGCTTCAAGTGGTTTCTTGAAATTTTAAAAATGCATCATGGGCTGAAATCCACACGCTTGTGTTCAACTAATTTGGAAACTTTCTTCACATGTGTTAAAGACAATATGTGTATACCAGTTGGTGACCTCGTAGGATATTGGTCAGATCAAGGACATACACGGAAAAAATTTATTGACCTGCGACCTTTCGAACTGCGTCTGATTATTAAAGAAACAGAATGTCGTTGGACCAAAGCTCCTGCCAAGGTCCTGTCTTCCACATTCGAGGACTTTATTAGAGCAGCCATAATATTGCATTACAAGGCACCACATCAGGTTCATGACAAAAACACTTTGGATAGTCTCATATTTGCTGCTAAAACTTGGCAGGAGAAATTTGAAGATGTGACCCTATCTCATATCTTCCATGGTGTTCTGTTATTCATAAAAAGTCTCCAAGAAGATAAAAAACATATTAAAATACCTAAAATGATTTTTAAAGATGATGATATTGTTGAGAAGAACTCCAACAAAATACTGTTTAGTGTTGGAAAGGGAACTGGAATTGCCGGAATAATCCCATTCCGTGAAGGAACTGAAGAACTCACTGAGGAACTGAAGGAATTTACAGGGCGTCCCATCGATTCAAAAGATTTAATTCGAGTTGATGGTTATGATAATTTGACTGTAAACCATATTGGTGTTAAAGAAAATTTTAGACAAATGGGAAAGGCGCCTATAAATAAATAAATAAATATTACCTATAAAATTTAATTTGGTGTTCACCACCGTCGGTCAATTGAAAGCTGACAATGTAGAAGAGTGCGAGAAAGAGTCAACTTGAAGGGAGTGTACTTGTAAGACAGTATGTCAATTATATACGATAGGTTTGCATAATTATAAAACTCATCGGTGTAACTATGAAACAAAAAATATAATTGTCTTTATAAGCTACCCCAATCATGATACTAGACATAATATACTTTTTAATTTTTTATTTTTCTACATAATTTTAGATGATTGATTTAATGATAAATGATTGGTTAGTTATTGTAAATTGAATAAAAGGTAACATTTTCTTTCTAGATTTAATAGACATAATACCGGTATGTACATAAATTTTCCTCTTGATATTTACAAAGATAAATTATACCCTTTCTGGAGGTAAATCAAACTAAAATGTTACAATAACCAATACAATAATTGATATCGGACATCCACAATTTTAAAACCTCTTTGATTCGCCCTTCGAACTGCTAGGGATGCCATCAATATGCAAAGGGCCAATTGAAAATGAAAATTACTTATCAGTCAGAAGTCGTATCCATTTAATAAGAAATGAATACTACGGACATTTGATGGAATTGGAAATGACTGAGGTCAACTTCGAAAAACAATGGAAAACCTTGATTGATTTGTTGCTGGGTCTCACAATTGGGGAGGAAAATAATAAACCTCTCAGGTTCGTATTTTCCTCAGGGTAATCTCGGTTCCTCAGGGTAGATTTTGTCTGGAAAGTCTTTCCTATCAACAGCCCATTTACCAGAACGTAAAACTTCACTATGTATGCCACCAATTTGCACAATTACCAGCATAGTATCGCCTGACGCCATTTTATCCACAAAACCTACCCATAAATTGTCAAAATCTCTGCTAAATTGCTACCCCTAAAATGTAAAACCATTATTAGTCAATAACGATTGTTTAAATTACATCTGTATAGATTACAATGCACAGTTAATGTTTTATTAGAGTCTGAGAGATAGTGGTAGAGCAAGATTAGTAGAGGTTTGGGCGGCTCGGCGACAGTGAGACATCACTGACACCCATTGGGTGTCATATGACACCCTATTATCACCCTATGGGTGTCATTGGGTGTCAAGGCACAGACTGTCTTGGTGACACCTCCTAATTAGGTTAATTAGACCCTAATTAACAGGTGTCATCATTTAATTAGTACAATTAAACCCTAATAGGTGTCTTATGACTCCTAATTAGTGTTTAATTAATTATCCTGATTAATCAGACTGATTAGCGCCCCGACACGCAATGGTCATCAGTGAGGCCTAACTGTCACCTAGAGGCCCAAAGGGTGTCATAAGTGACACCACGGATCTTTTATTTATTAATACTTATATATTTGTAATTAATTTTAATTTATTTATTCCAATTTAATTTAAGGGGGGGTATACCCCCCATGAACCTTTTTTTAAAATGACTGTCAATTAGTGTTAAATGATAATATTGCTATTTTGTCATGGTCAACCACTGTATGGAAGGCCAAATAGTCTTTATAGTAAAATTTGAAAATTTATAGCCTCCACCTAGAGGCTGGCGGCGGAATTAAAGATTTCACTAAAATTGCTACAACTAGTCCCTCAATTTTGGTCCAAACTTCTTAAAACCAACTTTTTTGGACTCAGCGTGATCGACTCTACA
Source organism: Nemertoderma westbladi (assembly GCA_032718475.1). NCBI lineage: Eukaryota > Metazoa > Xenacoelomorpha > Nemertodermatida > Nemertodermatidae > Nemertoderma > Nemertoderma westbladi. The sequence goes on from JAUCBJ010007567.1 coordinate 46,730, forward strand.
AAACTTATCTTATAGAATTGAATAATGATCTTATAGAATTTTTGATTAGCCATTTTTATTTTAATTAATTAATTTAATTAATTTAATTAATTAATTTAATTAATTTAATTAATTAATTTAATTAATTAATTATCATATTTTTATTTAAAATTGGCTAATTAGAAAAAATGGTACTGTAATATTTATCAAAATTCCATAAGATAACTTTTAAAAAGCTTCCAAAGCTCGTTCGAATGAGCCATAAATGAAGAAAATTGATTAAAAAATGACGGAGGAGTAGCAATTTGAAAATGAAAAATGTCATTCCGAGAAAATGCCCTTCGAAGTTTAAACCGTCCCGCCAAAATTGGCTGTCCGTGTTCTGGTTGGATAATTATTTCTGGCACGAAGGCACACCAACGAGCTAAAAAGTTCATTACGGGGGTTTTCGGGGTCGCTGATTCCATTTCCGGTGTCAGTTTTAATGTTTGGTGGAATCTAGTCTGTCTGTCTGTCTGTCGGTCTTCTGTCTTTCTTACAATTTGACGGACAGACCGTCATACGGAAAAACAGTGATAACTCGAGAACTGAAAGAGGTCTCACTAAGCGGTTTTCAGATTTGTAATCCTCATTAAATTCTGCTCTAGATGAAATAAAGAAACAACAATTTGAAAATTTACCTGAGGGGGGTATACCCCCCCCCCCCCCCCCCCCTCCCCTTAAATTAATTATTTGTCTTTATTTTTACTTTATTTATTTGAACTTAATTTTAAAATATTATTATATATATAGCGTATTATCTAAAATTAACATCTTCTCTAACTTTGTTATTTTCATTCCGAATAGGTTTAAACTCGGTAGGCATCTACTACGGCATAGGCCATATCTTTTGCGGAGTCACAGAGTTGTCTGAAGTTCCCCTGTCTGCCGCTAGAGGGCGAAATGTCTCAAAGTGAAAACCATACAGTAGTTATGAATTGGTACCGCTGCTCTTTTATTTATTAATACTTATTTATTTGTATTTAATTTTAATTTATTTATTTGTATTTCATTTTAATTTATTTATTTGTATTTCATTTAATTTATCTATTTGTATTTAATTTTAATTAATTATTTGTATTTAAATTTAATTAATTATTTGTCTTTAATTTTAATTAATTATTTGTATTTATTTTTACTTTATATATTGTTTTCTATTTTTAGCTTTAACAATAAACAGTTTATATATTACTTACCGATGCGAAATTGTTAGCTTATCCAATTCCGCTAACACAAACCCATAGAGTGAGCCATAAAGCAATATTGGGAGCACGAGGTTGATTACCAATCAACCTCGTGTCAGCCCAGTAAACGGGGACAATAGGCCCCAAAGGAGACACACAATAAGGGTCAGGTGCCAAACCCCAAACCAAGAGAGAACAGCAAGGGCGAAGGGAAGCACTTCAGAGGGGGGCAAAGGGTGCCAACAGGGATATTAGCCAATGGGGGGACAGCATCGACTAAGTACTGTAACGGCCAAACCCGTGCAATATATATTACCTGTGCAGCAATCATTCATTCAGTTTACTCAGTTAGTTCAGTAGGGTGGAACGGTGACTTCTATCACCGTCCGCTACCGCCATATCATACTTATCTACCGGTAACTGTGCCATACTATACTATAGCCTATATATCAACTATATTATACCTTATACATTTAACCGAACATCAGAACTCTTTTACCTTTCACACACGGCGGGGACGCGTAGATAGAAAACCCAACGGATAAACCGGGATCCGTAGATCCCGTCACAGAAATGACGTCATTATTGGAACCATCTCACCACGAACTTGCAGCCTTATTTAGGGATATAT